>CM033272.1:9879372-9886872 GCA_019343175.1 Oedothorax gibbosus
TTTTATACACCTTTGGCACAAAATTTACCCATCAGAACTTCTTCTTAAGAAAACCAATAGCTCTATTTCTTCATTACAATTCTTAGACATACAAATTCAGGTCTCAGATAACTCTGCCAACACCAACATTTATGATAAACGTAATGACTTTAATTTTGATGTTATTCGACTTATTCCTTGGAATTCTAATCTTTCTGTTAAAGTCTATAGAAATTGCATTATAAATCACCTACATCGCATTAATATCATCTGCAACGTCAATAACTTTAAAAATTCCCAAAAACTTGACCTCCATCGTACACTTATCAACAACAATTTCCCTACAAAATTTATAAAGAAGTATCTGCAATAATTTTCTTTGTGACGTCACTAAATTTTTACTCATAGTCTATTTTTTTCTTTCACCGCACTTAATTTCTACACTGTAACTGTCAATAATTTCAAAGTTTTTAGTTCGGATTTTGTGAGAAGCGGTTGGCTTCAAAGTTTCGGGTTGTTTTTTTATTAGCTTCATCTGCTTTATGTAAGTTTGTCTTTACCTATTTTTTTTGATTTTGTTTTTTAATTTGATTTTGTTTTTAATTCTCTTCTGGAAATTCCACAGTACACTATATATATATATATATATATATATATATATATATATATATATATATATATATAATATATATATATATATATATATATATATATATATATATATATATATATATATATATATATATATATATATATATATATATATATATATATATATATATATATATATATATATATGTATATATATATATATATATATATATATATATATATATATATATATATATATATATAATATATATATATATATATATATATATATGTATATGTATATTATATATATATATATATATATATATATATATATAATATATATATAAAATATGAATACGATTCCAACAACTGTGGTTCAAGCGTCCGGATTACGGTTGCTTGATATATAATTTAGGAGAATTTTATTAAACTGTTAAAATTGTGTTGTTGTTAAATAATTTTAATCTATGCTTCTGGGGAAAATATTAAAATCCCAGGAATGTATTACGATGCAAAGGAAACTGGAAAAAGCCAAATGAGTATCGAACTGTTGTCTTTTATGGCTTTTATGGCTTTCATGTATGTATACAATGTACTGACATCACGTAGAATTTCGGAGAGAGAGAGAGGATGTAGTAAACTCCATGCTTTACAAGGTAATGGATTGTAATATTACGATAATAAAAACTAACTAATAAAGGTAACGATAATAAAACTAACTAATAAAGGTTTAGCGTTTCTTAATATTTCTAACTTGGAAAATTAAAAAAGTATGCTAATTTCTTAACCCTATACCGATTAAAACAATTATTTAGAAAATGACTCTAATTGATGGCAACTCAAAATTATCTTTATTTTAGAAATTTTAATTTAAGAAATTTTAAATTCATGTCGCTTACACCAGTTTTCCATCTATTTTGGCATTTGTGTTTATGAATGTGTATGAGTTTAAATAGGAATTATTCTAAAAACTTTTAGAAAATTAACCGAAACATAACTTGAAATAAGTGTAAAGGTAAATTACACACACAATAAATATATATAAAGCAAAAGCCGCGATAATAACTTAAACAAATGTCTGCGAACTGTTCCAATGTTTATTTAATACAATGCTTCAATTGCAAATGTTCAAAGAGAAACCACTTCCGTAACTAAATAAGGAAGTGTTTTCGAATATATCAAACAAATTGATTCGAAAAAGTTTCCGAACAATTAAACAATCGAACCACATAAATTAAGCACGTTCATTAAAAAGATCCCTTTCGTTCAAAAAAGACTAAATAAAGGGATTATTACGGATTGTTTAATAAAATTTAGTGTATTCTTTTCAACTATTTTTATCTGCTCATTTATCAAATGAAACACTTGCGGAGTATAAATTATTTATTACCCCATCCAAATTAATTATACACAGTTTGAAAAAAATATTGGGGCATAATATGGTGTAAAATAAATAATATTTATTTTAATTAATAGATTAATTACCATTTTATATAAAAGTACCGTTTTTATCTTAAATCTTTACAAGATAAATAATTTATGAAAATCATAATGCACTGAAATGCAATGGCGTCATTTTAGATAAAGTTTGTTGCTAATTTGCATTTTGCATTTAGTTTTTGAAAGTTTTTTTATTGGTTTTTTTTTGCGTTTGAGAGTAAATTTAGATTTATACGAACTTAGTGTTTAGTGTTTCAATTATGCGATGAAAACTAATGAAATTGATTCAATTACTAAAAAATTTGAATAAAATATGCATAAAATATATTTTTGTTAAGTAAGGTTTAATATTTTTGTTTTTGAATTATAGCCTTTTTTTATTTGAAAACAATACTTAATCCAGTATAATATTCATTGCAACCAAAAATTGTACAGATTTATTTTATATTTTTCAAGATTACCACAGATATGTGCAGAACATATTATTCAAACCAGGGATAAGTACTTTACTACTGCACTTACGAAATGATATTTGTTGAGAATGCAAATGAGTTTGTTTAAAAATATCTACGATTAAATAAATCCTATGAACTATCAACAATATCTATGTCGAACTTATTATTAAAATAAGTGCTCTAATTGTTGTTATTGTAATATATGAACGACAATCATAAAATGGATGTTTGCATACTATCCATTTTTCAGGTCTTAAGTGGCAACATAAATTCTAATCGATTTTTTAATTCTTTAATTGGTGAATTGATATTAGAACAGAGCACCGATCGAAGGAAATGCAGGAATAAAAGCTGAAGGGAATATGACACCTTAAACAAGCAAACTTGGTCGTAAACATAAAATACGACGAGGTTCATTGGTGAAGCATTTTCCACATCTTCCTTTATACATTTTAGTAAAAGAAGTATTGTATAAAAAAGTGTTTATGAGTTTCTTGTCTCAAGTCTCAGACACTATAAAATATTGTTGCAACGTTAAAAAGTAATGTCGGGTGACACTATGTTGCACATATTTTCAACCCCTTCTTTTAAAGATTAGGGGAGGCCGGGGCTAGTTTTCCCACGGGGTATGTTTTCCAACAGGCCTTAATGAGAAAATGAGCCGCTAGGGGGAGCTAATTGGTCACGTGGATTTAAAAGCAACACGTCAATCGTCATATACCATCCAAAAAAGCTTGAAGCAGCAACAGTTGTAATTTCGTCGTTATAGCTGTTTTAGTGAAATTTCTTAAGGTGAGTAAATTCTCATGCTTGTATTTAAATTACAATTAAATGAACTAGCATTAAACTTGCTGATTAGTGGTTGCGTATACTAAAAGATGGTGACATTCTTCACATAACTATGCATTTGTTTTCAAAATAACTTAAACCGCTACTCGTCAAGGTCCAATTATAGTTAAAATATGACGACGGGGCAGGTTTTCCAAAATTACACGGGGCATGTTTTCCAACACTTGCCTGTTGGAAAAAGGCTGGCGGACGAGGTTCCCCGCAGCCCGGGAAGAGGACGCTCGGACGCTCGGAACTCGGACGCTCAGGATGAGGATGGAGAGAGAGGCAATCGGTGATTTTGCAGGCCGTCGAAACAGAGCAGTAAATGACCACTTTCAAAGTCATCCAGGCGGTTCTTTCTGCACCCCTTGTCAATCAAGGGATCCAGAGTTCCCTAATTCGTTGAGGGACGGTCCTGAACGCCCCCCTTTTCCGCATAGATTAAGGGAATAGCCAGTAGCGATACTCTGACCCCTGGCCTCCCACTTACAATTCCCAGACATGGTGACGCTTGTTGTCCTGTCACTCAAAGTAAGGGGTCAAGATGTCAAGCGGGGAATGTCACCCTTGGCACCCCGCATACGGGGCACGTTTTCCAACTCAACGAGCTTGCATTTAACCACTCGCAGAAAAAAAGTGTATTTACTTTTCAGAAAAGTATTAATGCTAGGTTGTAGATAATCATGTAAGGAAGGCAATGATGTTCTAGTTTCATGAAAATAAACAAAAGTAAAAAAGATACCTTCAAAAAGAAAAAACCTCGAAATATTTTTTATACCAATCTTTTATCTTAAAATTGCAACTGACTCCTTTTATAGTCAGCAGAAATACACAATGCTCAAAATCAAAGGACCGGAGACTGCCAAAATCACGTTTTGCTGAGGTCAGCATAAAAGAAAACAATGTTAAAGAAATTACACGTTGTTTTTTATGTGTGTTGATTAAATTGAAAAAAAAAATAGTTTTTTAATTTTATTACAAGCCCTATATATTATTTTTTTTTAAATTTCGATCTCTTTGAATGCGCTCTTATAATTATAAAGATTTTTTAATCTGATTAGATCGATTTTTTTTTATTTCTTTATACTCTTTTTTTGAAAATTAGTTTAATGAAAGTTTTAAATATATATGCTGTTTGAAAGGAACATTTCCACAAAAATATTAAATTTAGACCATTTCCAATGAAAAAATTTTATAACGTACATAAATTTGGTAAATTGATAGCATGTGATGGCACGTTCGTGAAATTTTTATATTGAAATTTTTAAATCTAATCTAGGTGTAACACGTAGTTGAAATTTTTTCGTAAGAAAAATGTATTTCAGAAATATTACTGTTAAAATCAATACACATACGTTGCAAAAACATTCCAGAAACGTTCCCGATATTTTTTCAGTACAAAGACATTAGAAATACTATTTTTAAGACAAACACGAAACTGCGAAGATCTAATCTCTGAAAATAACTTGCATATTTTATCCCTACAAACAAAAATCCGTATCAGCTGAAACTTGAAAATGAAGAAAAAGTAACCATTGATTTGCAAGTGGATGCGCATGAACAAAGCAACTGGACCCTAAATATAGAAGTGAAGGAACCGTGGAAATTGTTGAGAGAAACTTTTTTTTAAGGCTATTTGTTTTTAAATAATGGTGGTTAGATATTTATATCTCCATCTTGAAATCTTGTTTCTTCTTCAGATACACAAAGTTATTAGTTTATAAAACTCTCATCAGGCCGGTCTTAATATATGGTTCAGAAACTTGGCCTCTAACTAAAAATGGAGAGTGCAGAATTGCAATATTTGAGAGAAGGGTTCTGAGAAGCATTCTTGATGGCGTCAGGGAGAATGGCGCTTGGCGAAGACGTACTAACCCTGAGATTTATAGTTTTTTTTAAAGAGCCTGATGTTATTAAAACTATCAAAATCAATAGGATGAACTGGGCTGCGCACATAATACGCATGAAAGATGAAAACCCAGTAAAAAAGGTATTTTCTACCAAACCTCTCGCAACACGAAGGAGAGGTAGACCAAAACTAAGATGGATGGACTGTTGAGTCTGATTTTAAAGTCCTAAAAGTAAAAAACTGGAATACCCAGGCCAAGAGTAGGTTGTCCTGGAGGAGTCTCCAACAGAAGGCTTTGGCTCACCCTGAGCTGTCGTGCCAAATATGATGATGATGAGATATTTATATATATATTTTTAATTATGTATTTTTTTAAGAAAATCAATATCGTTTTGCTTCGAGGTATATGCGTTAAAAAGTAAATAGATTCGATTGAAGTGATTTCAGAATGTCAACGTTATTTAAAAAATCTTCGTTTTTATTTCGTTTCATAATGTGTCATCACATTATGCAACTTGTTGATGATTTTGCATAAAGTTAACTAACTGTATGGATATTGTTTTTCTATACTAAAAAAAAACTCTTTTGCCTCATTTTTATTGTTTTGATTTTAGAAACGTACAGAGTATTTCCTTAATTTAACAAACAATGTGCTTTCAATTATTAAGAAAATGTATATTAAAATATTTTTTTCATTCTTGAAAAAAAAACTAGTTAGCAAACATATAATTTGGTATTTTTTCATATTAGCATAAGATTACAATTTGTCATGTAAATTGATGATTCTCCATTTCGTTTTTTTACAAGTAAAATTATATTAAATATCAAATATAAGTTGTAACACATCTAAAAACAAAATATTTTATAATGTTTGAATACATTATGCTCACTCTTTTAACTATAAGAAGTAACCCACCATTTTATTTAAATGACTAATTGATATAATTTGAACAGTATAATAAGAAATCTTGTATTTTTTTTTTCCGAAAAACAAAATTCAACAGCCCATCTCCGTCATATGGTGTACGGAGTTTTTCATCTCTAAAAAGTAAATCCCTGCTGCTGTCAGTTTTTCGGTTTAACCGTGTGATTTATGCGAAAGAATTCGAAAAGTGGCAGCTATGAATTTTTATTTCGTTCTTCCGAAACTCCCCGAGCCCTTCTCAGTGAATACAAAATTTCAGAGATAAATGGAACTGGTATTCTTTTAAAAAAAGTAGGCTTATGTAGAGTAAAATATATTAGTTTTCCGCGTCTCACCCAAAAAGGTATTTAAAGCGCATAAGAGACGGTTGAATAATATTTCGCTTTTTGGGATTATGTTTATATTATACTGTGGTTGGAATTTTTTTTTATCAGTCCTTTCTCAGATCTACTTTGGAAGCATGTAACTTTTTAAAAAAATATAGGGTTCTTTTCGAATGAAACAAAATTTTTGTACAGAAATATTTTTCTCTTTATTAAATAAAATCTAAGTTAACAAGATTAAGTTGAAAATACAGTCTACAAAAAATTTAAAAAAATTAACAATTTAAATACACTGTTAAAAACTGAAACTTTTATTTTCTGAAACCAAGTACGAAATTTTTAACAGTGTACGATTCAAGGAAAACAACAACAAGAAAAATATATTAATACTAAAATCATTCAAAGAAATAGTTTAAAATTTTTCTCTCTTCAACAGGCTGCCACCGGCATCATTTTATAATGTAACACCAATTTTTTTTATACTGTTTGAGACTTAAAACAGAGACGAGAAACTTTTGTATATTTCTAGTGCGACGATAGTTCAAACTAACCCTAACCCGTACAACTGGGTGCGAATAGCCTCCCTACGCTGAATTTTCAACTTCGCCAAAAGCCGCCAATGCCAAAATTCAATCGGCCATTATATCATAGCTGTACCAAATTCATAACATAAAGTACATACGCTATACGTAGAGACAATTGACATTTCTCTGAAATATTCATCAGATCTAGAATAGTTATTGCTTTTACTGACATGAGACATTGTAAAAGTATCTTCATTTCTTACCATTTGTAAACATCTCCTGTGTATGTGTCTCCTTTTACTAAAATAGAAGTAGAATAGAAGATGGGTAAGGGTAAATGTTTCACCAATGGACCTCACCCTATTTTTTGTTTAGCGACTAAATTAGCATGTTTCAGCTGTCGTATTCCCTTCAGCTCTCAAGTCTGCTCTTTATTCGATCTGTGATCTATTCCCACGTGATATTGATTCATTAATCGAGTCTCTAGAAAAAAAATATTTTCATTCAGCTTTTATGTTCCCACTGAAGACCTGAAATATGGCTATTATTCAAACGTACATTTTACGATTTTCGTTCATCT
>CM033272.1:9891872-9914372 GCA_019343175.1 Oedothorax gibbosus
ATAACACGGAGGTATAGAGAATAAAACAGCAGCCAAGAACATCAAAGTCACATGAAATGTATAGTACACAGTAGCAAAAGTCCATTTAAAAGTCTCTTTCTGCTGCAATCAAGGGTATTCAAAATATATTTTTTTGCAGTGCGATAGTGTTCCATCACTAAAGCTCTTTCAATAATTTAAAAAAAATACCATAGAATAAAAAAACTCTATAAAACACATGATAATGTTTTTTATTAATTTAAAATATTTTGTAAATTTGTAATTGTCATTGTAAAAAAATACCATAGAATAAAAAAAAACTCGGTAAAACACATGATAATGTTTTTTATTAATTTAAAATATTTTGTAAATTTGTAATTGTCATTGTAAAAAAAATACCATAGAATAAAAAAACTCGGTAAAACACATGATAATGTTTTTTTATTAATTTAAAATATTTTGTAAATTTGTAATTGTCATTGTAAAAAAAATACCATAGAATAAAAAAAAACTCGGTAAAACACATGATGTTTTTTAATAATTTAAAATATTTTGTAAATTTGTAATTGTCATTGTAAAAAAAATACCATAGAATAAAAAAAACTCGGTAAAACACATGATAATGTTTTTATTAATTTAAAATATTTTGTAAATTTGTAATTGTCATTGTTTTTTACTGCAGTACATTCCACCATTTTTCCATAATGAAGTAAATTCAAAATATTTTATTTAAAAGGAAAACTCATTTAAATTAGTTTCAATAAAAACTTTTTTTCTTTAAAATACTGATGCATTTTTTAATTAAAGATAATTTAACCTTTTTCAATGCTATTACACCTCAAAACATTTCTCGAAAAATTATTTTTATGGCCTCAGAAAATAGTATTCTTTCATATCTATAATTTGAGCAGTTTCAGTAGATTCAAAGGAAGTTCCTCTGTGAGCAACAAAAGCATCTTTTCGATCGCGGGAGATTTAACTAGATTAGAAACAAAGGAACTTATCTTCCACCTTTTCAGCTGATACTTTCAAAATCCTCGTGTCAAGTACTCTGCAGATTTTTTATCGCATATTCTTATTTTAAAATTAAGTTATTACCCTAAGATTCTCTCTTTTTAGATAAAGTATTTTCTATAATTATATTATTTATAGTTTAAAGTTCTGTTTAGTTAAATTTACAAATTGTTTCTTGACGTAAAAAGATTAATACTTAAACTCATCCACATATGCCATTATACGAAGAAAAGTGGTGTAAGCCACACAGTGAAATTCTTAAATTTTAATCTCTAAAATAAAAATAACTTGAGTAGCCACATGAATTCCCATCAATTCTACGAATTTTCAAAGTAATTGTAAGGGGTATAACTGAAAGGAGGAAAGGGTAACCGAACTTTCCACATTAGAAATAGTTAGAAACGCTAAAACCTTTATTAATTATTTCTTATAGTCGTAAGATTACGAACCATTACTTTGTTTCGTAAAGTATTGTATGGAGTTGACTGCACCCGCACTCTACGCGCAGCGAAATCCAACTTGGCGTCGGTACATTGGAACAGCAAGACATTTATTGAGCAACAGGCCCATATAAGTTTGAAGTAGGTTGAATAAATATGGGTATCGTGCAACAGAGCGTGGTATCCAAGGTGGTTACCGATTCAGGTAAAAACCATGCTTGTGGTATTTGCACGTGGACTTTGGTGATACCACGAAATCCATTGTTTTGCGAAACAATAAGCTTTTTGGCATAATATAATTAAAATAAATCTACAATGGTTTCAGTTATCATGTAAAAGATCGATTTTCAAGGAAAAGATGTAAGGTATTTTTTTATTATATTGTTCTAATTTTGGTGCTTTCTTTCTCCTAAAATATGGTTCCTGGTAGCTGAGACAACAGTGTGTTGCATTGTTTCACCATATTTCCGGTATTTGGTTGAAACATTTATCAGATTTTTTTCCAAATCTTGAAAAATGGTTCAATCGAATAACGCAAATATAGTGAAACCTTTCACTACTGCAGCTTTTATAAATCATTATCATAGTGAAACTAAGCAAAGGCATTTTACAGTTTAGCCGACATATCTATAGGAGAGAATATGGCTCAAAGCAGCAAGATATTTTTCAACTCCTAGTTTAACTTTCTTCCCTAAATTAACAACTCGCCGCTAAAAACAAAGAGCACCCCACGGAACAAGCAGATCTAACCGGATCAGCACAACCTTTGGGAGTTATCTTTCATCCCTTCCGCTGATGCATCCACAGAAAAGAGTTTAAATATGATGAAGATGATGAGATTCATCTATTTTATTTCCCGCATCTCGTAAAGAGATGATACTGGATATATGCTACGTTTATGACGTTATTCACGGCTTCTAATTTCAACCTGGGATACGTTTTATAACTCGGTGGCGACATTATTAAAGAGATTTCATCCCCATCCTCCCAAAGGGATGTTGTGAGGAAAGGAAGATGAATCGCTGCTTGTACTATGGTGTCAAGTCCATAGGATAACTTCAAACCAAGCTATTTCTCTTAACATTTTAGTCAAAGAAGCAGTTTATAGTAAAAATTTTCAGTGGACTAGGCCCTTCCTTACATAGAGTGATTTAGTTGTCATGACAATGTAGAGTGGTTCGTGAGACATGTGTTTCTCTTTTGTGTTAGGTGAACCTTTCAAAACTAAAGATATGTAAAGTTATCTTAGATCTTATTTGAAAGGTTGAGACTTTTTAAATTGCGTTTCCGCAGAACAGTTAAATAATCCTTCTTCGTTCAAATTATACATAAAACTCAGCATGGTATTACGTTTAATGGCGAAACAGAAGTATTTGAAGACAAAAGAATACATTTGTCACAAGCCATGTTATTTTAGAAATGTTCACATAAATGTCTTTAAGTATCTTAGTTTTCAAAAGTGCTGCATGAATAATTTTGGAAATTTTCTAATTTCTCTTTTAACGGAAATGCAATGTTTGAAAACTTCGGATTACTTTAAAAAGGGCACTAACCAAATAAATGACATATAAATCAGTTTAATTTCAAGTATTTTTTTTATTCTTCTAAATTATACTGATATTTAATATGTATATCATATCGACACTCAGAGGCAGATATATGTTTTCCTCTATCCCAAAGATGTACGTAAATATTGATATGCTACAAAGAAATCCATACAAGTTAATGTAGAATGTTTTTTAATATATTCTGTAAATAAAGGGACATTTTCAAAGTATTTCTAAAATTTCCACATCATATTTGGTTTTATCCTTCTGAATTACCATATCATTTTTACTTCCCAACATTAGTACAAATGGTTTCATAGACATAGAACAGAAGCACAATAATAATCGTCTATCCTTCACACCTATTCATTGACCACAGGCACAAAGAAAATCACCATAATTTAACGTAGAATAATTTTTTTTAAAAATAATGTTTATATACTAAAAGATATATACAGAGTATGCCTATAACCTACACATAATTTTAGGTTTTATCCATCACGTGTTATTTTTACTTTCATAGACATAGAACCAAAGCAAAAATAAACCTCTATCCATCATACCTATATATTGATCAGGAACAAACAAAATCACTACATGTTTACGTAGAACGTGTTTTCTAGAATATTTTCTATAAACAAAGGATAGATTTAAAGTATGCCTAAACCCGTAACATCATATTTGGTTTGATCCGTCACGTTGTTTTTACTTCCCAGCAATGGTAGAAATGTGTTAATAGACATAGAACAGAAGCAAAAATAAACCTCAATCCATCATACCTATTTATTGATCACAGGCAAAAAGAAAATCACCACATGTTAATGTGAGATGTCCTTTTCCCAGTCGGGACATACATACTACAGTGAGGGTATCGATTGCATTATAATGGTTTTCTTGTGCGGCAGCAAGGCAAACACAGAACGAGATCTGATGCTTTGTGGATAATTTAGCGTAAAACATCTGGTGCTTCTGGATTCAGGAAATCGGTCATTCATCTTGATGAGTGTAATTGATGGATATTTGGATAGTGGAAATCAATGGAGTTTTTAAGGATTTCGCTGTTTGCGTTTGGAAGCCGAATGTACCTTTGGAGAGAGATATGGCACATTACAGTAGAAGAGGAAAAGTAGCATTTTATCATTGATTTAAAAATAGTAGATACTTAACTTTTCACTTTTTCACAATGCAGTTTTTTAAGGATTTCGTTGTTTGCGTATGATGATTTCACAACCGTTGGGCCTTAAATAACATGTGAAGGGTGCAGTTGCAAAACTCAGATTTGCAAATGTATAAAGAAAATTTAGGGTCATTTCTGTTAATTGGCGAGATTCATTTGGGCCCATTCGCCAATGAAAGGACTAGACCCCGTATCTTAGTTAAACATCAGAGACTGTGAGTTTTGCATCGATATACTTTATATGTAGTACTATATGGGAAAAGTGATACTTCTTCCTTTGAACTACAATTACGTCACTTTTCCCCAACATGTGCAATATCGTAAAACAAGAGACATTCAAATGAGTAAAAAGAAAATTATCCGCGTGTCAGGTAATTGGAAGAAATGTTAGTTGAACCTTATAAATATTATACATAAACAAAATACTGATCCATTTTTAATTAAATTTGAATCCAGTTTTTTCTTTGTTATTGATAATATCTCAATATTTTTGTTATAATCTGCTGTTTTCATGCTTTTGTTTTTAAATGGTTTACAAAATGTAATTGTTTTTTTTTATTTTCTTCTTTTAAACTTAAAACATGTTTTCATGAGAAGATAATTGTATTTTCACTCAATCAGGAAAATATTAAAATATGGAGATTAAATATTAAATTTATAACTACTAGATATCTGTTAAAAATAGGTTTAAGCTTGCATTTTCGTGATTCAAAATATTAAATATTTTATAAATTTATACTAAAAATGCATTCATTACATATAAGTTGGTTTATGTAAAAAACAATAATTCTAGTTTTTCTTCACCCATTTGCAAAAGTCAAAGTCCTTAGACCAAAGACTCCAGTAATTTTTTTTATTTTTGAACGCTTTCAAGAATTAAATGGACTCTAAAAGAAAATTCGTTATAGGGATAATAGCTTCAGACACTCATTAATAAATTAGTTTTTCTTAAGAACAAACAGAACTGAAAGCCAACTTAGTGTGAGAAGAAAATTCTGCAGCTAAATTGTGTCTAACTATATAATGGGCTGATTTGAATATTACAACGTAAAATAATGTTACTGTTTTTAAAAAACTAAAGAGCAGTATTACCAAGGTTTATTTACATAAATTTTATTTAGATAAGGTTCTTTTTGTCCGAAAAGAAGTACACTACTACTTGAAAAGCATTGCACGATGTTTCTTACAATATTCAGCCAAATTTGTTTTGTTTCTAGATATTTGTGTCGCATGTTGCATAAATAACTTCTAACAATGTGTTAAAACATATTATTCATTCTGTAATTTAGCTTCCACACAACGTTTAAAATGCAATAAGTGTAAACTTTCCAAAAAGGTTATGTCCATCCATCTGCACGGCCTCCACTTTCATAATCCAAACTACAAATTCTGCAGACAAGTGTGGTACAGCTGGGGAAAAAACCGCTCCTCCCCACTCGTTACTCGGTTGCTATTGATCAGAGGATTTCGTGAAAGGTGTTATTTTTTCAGGAAAAAAGCAAAGAAATGATTACCGGCAACAAAACTTGTACAAGGGGTCATCTACATATTAAAATAAGTAGCAATTTTGAAGAATCCAATGGCAACCCCCAATTATTTTTTTTTACATAAAAATGTTTAGCACCTTTAAAATACCCCAGGTATTAAAAAGAATTAGTTTTTTTGTATTATTTTCTGAGATATTAAAGCATTAATTTTGAACGCGTCTCAAAAACGATCAAAATTCAGGCAGTTACATTATCGCCCCCCTTAAGTTAGTTTACTCCATGTTTTTTTGGACTCACGCGTGACCCCGAATTGCACCACAATTGGGCAGTGCCGCTTTAATACGTAGATGTACCACTGAAAAATGGAGAGAGAGCAGAGTGTTTGATCATATATGGTGTAACCTTACATAGATAAAAAAAATGTATATCTCTCTTATCTAAAACGAATATATGTGGGTTTTCTTAATTAAAAAAATGTGGGATCATTATATAAAATTTTAACCTGGTTTTCCACAGTACATTATACTAAATATTTTAACCATTGTGTTAATCTGCCACAAGGACAAGCTAAATTTTTATCAAGCATTAATTATTTTTATATTTACTAGAAACACTAGTCAAGTTGTTTTATCAAAAGTTTTAGTTTTGACAAGATATTATAAATTACATAAAAAAAGGGTTACTGATAGAGTTAGTCACAGATTTTCTAGGCTCAAGTACTTTAAAGGTATTTCAGATAATAAAAAAAAGTCTGAACATTAGATAGAATTCCGGAAATCACTTTTGTAAGAACTTTGTAACCATTATTTTATGTCCTCTGTGAAGTAAAGTAAAATAGATTTATTCTGTAGAAAAATTATGGTATAAGGATGTTTTGGTTCTTTTTTAGTGCAATTTTGGATTTAACCAGTCAGTGTTCGAATTAAATTTGTCATCTTGTAAGTATAAATTCCAACCTCAATTTTTATTTTATAAATTTTCCACAAAATTAGATTTAAGCTTCGTTTGTATTTTACAACTTTTTAAAGTTATTAAATTTAAACTTCGGTTATATTTGTATTTGTTTATTTTTAAATTAGTTGCATAAAAATACAAGTCGAATGATTTGTTATCTTCAAGATCCTTCAGTACATATTGTTAAATAAATATTTAGAAATTTCTTTCGGATACTATAATGTACTATATATGTTTTTACAAAATGTACTATAATGTACTATATATGTTTTTACAAAATGTACTATAATGTACTATACATGTTTTTACAAAATGTACTATAATGTACTATATATGTTTTTACAAAATGTACTATAATGTACTATAAATGTTTTTACAAAATGTACTATAATGTACTATATATGTTTTTACAAAATGTACTATAATGTACTATATATGTTTTTACAAAATGTACTATAATGTACTATATATGTTTTTACAAAATGTACTATAATGTACTATATATGTTTTTACAAAATGTACTATATATGTTTTTACAAAAGCATATTTATTACTAGTGTGTTTTAACTACTTTCAACCAATCTATTTTAACAGTGTGATAAAAAAAAAGCTCAATAAATCTAAAGGAAATAATTTTTTTCTAATTTTCTAAACTTTTATTTTTAATAAAAATTTACCGGGACAAAGAAACAATATAAATTTTGTAAAAAATTTGCAGCTGTCGAAATGAAAAATAACATTTTTATTACTTACATATATGTATTACAAAATCTGACTTACTCAAATAAATACTAGCAACATTTGTTACACTCGCTAGTTTCCTCAAGCAAAATATATCATAACGAAACTCTTGAAAGAATAATCTACCTTTCATATCCAAACGTCCATATCAATTTATTGTAGTACCGTTCTTCGTTGCTGAATATTCAAATCTAGAAGGGTACATAAAGACAAAACTTTGCATCAAATATTGATCCTTACGAATAAGATGGAGCTCTCCTTATTAAGACATCAAATACACTTGCGCCTCACATCCAGAGTCGAGTAAGACAATATTGACTTTGCAGGGTTAATTTTTGAACGTACATGAAAACTTGTTTTAGCTTCGTGTATTCCCTGGAAATTCCCTCATCATGTATTCCCTGGAAATTCCCTCATCATGTATTCCCTGGAAATTCCCTCATCATGTATTCCCTGGAAATTCCCTCATCATGTATTCCCTGGAAAACAGGAGAGCTAGGGGTGATTTAATACAGTTATTTAAGTTCATAAAACAGGGAGACATGGAGGGCTTAGATTTTACTTTAAATAGCCGGACCAGAGGTCATGATCAGAAATTGAATAAATCGAGCTTTAAAAGAGGGAGGTAAGAAAACATTATTTTTACAATAGGAGTTGTCAATGAGTGGAATGCTTTACCAGATTATGTTGTGCATTCGAAGAGAGTAGAAGATTTTAAGAAGAAACTTGACGGACATTGGAAACTGGTAATGTATTAGATTTATTTTGGACCAACCTTGCTGGGCCTCTGGCCTGTTGTTGGTCGACAATTTTTGTATTTGTATTTGTATTTGTATTCGATATTTATTTACTTTTAGTAAGCGGACTATATTTTTAGAACTCGCTTGATATTTATGACGTGGGCAGGTAAAACTGCAGTCACTATACAAATGACTTGGAGCATTGTTGCAAGCACTCAATAACTCTAATCTGTAAGAAAGTATCATGAAAATCCAATTATAGTTTTAATTACTACAGTTTGCCTAACCATGGCAGACGAGCAATACTAAGGTCTACACAAGCATGGAAACTTTGGTTATATTGTAGCAAAGTAAGACTTGAACGGCTAGGGAGCCGTAGATCAGTGGTAAAAAAAACAATACTGCAAACGTAGTTTGTGGGATCGAGCCCGGGCATAACCTAAATTTATAGTTTCGTTATTCCTTAGTTTGATTTGTTTCTCGTTATTCCTTAATTTATGTAAATTAGTTAATTTCTAGAACCTTCTAAGTTAGAAGGTTCTACTGCTCTATATAAAGGATTGTAATCATCCAGTTGGGTCATTAAAAAGTCTCGAGTTGAGAAATAGCTGACTTGCCGTTTCTTGAATACAACCAGTTATACCAATTAACGTATTTCCGCCTCGCGTCTACGCGACAATATAGAAACCCGCTTACACCAGTCATTTGTTTGATGAACGCACAGATAATCGCAATAATGCATTTAATTATTTAATTGCCAATTAAATGCTTCGTTTAGCGAAAAATTTCATTCATTCGTCAACGCACTGTGAAAACTCTGTTAATTTTACAGAAAAAAAACATATTTACATAAAAATACTGTTATTTTTAAACTTTTTTTTCGGTAAATAAATTATGTTTTAAAGTAACAAGTTTTTGTTTTGTTTTTAAACAGCTTAAAGAGTTCTAAACTGCAACTAAACAAGCATTTTAACTGTTAATCGAAACTGTGTGTGCCGAAGTATAGCAGTTGGTCAGCAGTACGACTGAATATCTAAAGGTCCGTGGTTTTTTAAGTTCTAGTAGTATTGTAGTCAGCATACCCTCCTGTCAGTAATTGATTTATATCCGGGGGATGTCTGATTTTTTTTAACAATTTGTCGATTACGAAACAGCTTTTGGGTTAAAATTACAAATGTTTCGTATAAAATAAACCGAATTACTCTGTACATTACACTCTTAAAACAAAAGAGTGAAATTCAATCCTATAGGAGAAGTGCATTTTCGGCACCGGAAAGGAGTGGAAATTAACTCAGACTGAGTTAAAACCGCTCGTTTTAAGAGTGTAGGACGCAGATTGTTTTCTTTTATTTCTTTTACCCACTCCGAAAAAGAGTGAAATTCACTCCTATAGGAGAAGTGCATTTTCGGAACGGAAAGGAGTGGAAAATAACTCAGACTGAGTTAAAACCGCTCGTTTGTTTTAAGAGTGTACACGGAATTTTTCTGACACAACAGTTGACAGTTTTTTTCCTATAAAAACAAGATTTTTAACTTCCACACTACGTTTATAACGTAAAAATTGGAAGGTATTATAATCGTTCAGTCCGTCTGTCTGTCCGTCACCCACTATCATATCCCAAACTTTAAATGCTACGTACAAGTGTGATACGTCAAAAAATTCAGCGCATCGAAATTAGAATACATTGAAAAGTTCAGAAAAGAATTCGAATTCGAAGTACTTCAATTATTTAAAAAAACTGGACAATTTAATGCTCATTTAAAAAGCATAAAAAGCCATTTTTATTGGAATTAAATGACCATTGCCATTCGCAACAATCGCTCGAGAAACTTTAATTCTTGACAATAAATTTAAATAAATTTATTTTTGCGACATCGATCCGTTTGAAATGACGTCAAATATATTTCACTACGAGATTCTCTGTACGTTGATATGAAATGTTTTCATTCTATTTAAAAGCGATGAATATTACATATTTATTCTTTGAACTATAAATTAATTTTTGCAAACGATAAGTAATAATTATTGAATTTACGAAATAGAATAAATGAAACTAGCCAAATTTATAATGTAAATGTTTAATATAGAATATTAATGCTCTGTTTGTCGCCTTTTTACTTGTTAAACACAACTGTTGTGTGGAAGAGGGTTAAGTGACAGATTCTGTTACAAACCTACTTGTTTTTAACGTGTACGGTTAGTTTTCACAACTCTGTATGCATTAGTACGATTTCATATCCCTCGGAGGGATGCAAACTTAGAAACCCGTCACCTGGCTGGCGGATTTTCCAGCAACGCACATAATAATTTTTTTAATTTTATAAATTTAATAATTTTATTAAATTTTAAAATTTAAAGCATGGAGGTGCCCTTTATTACCATCTACTGCAGGAAATAATTTTTAAAAAATTTAAGCAATTAAATTTTCAGTTAAAAATTTGGATTTAAATTTAATGCAGTGAAAACAAGTTTACACTTTAGCCTATTTGCTTATCCCTCAGAGGAATATTAGGTGATTTTATACAGGGTGTCCGTAAAAGAATGTCCGAGTTTCAAATTGTAATTGTCGTTCACCTGACATCACGTCCTGCGATTTCTTCCTTTGGGGCTTCGTAAAAGATCGGGTCTACGTTCCACCCCTACCCCACGATTTACCAACCTTAAAAGGTAGAATTGCACAGGCTGTTGCTTCCATTACTCCGGACTTGCTGCAGACGGGAAGAATTGCATTTTCGTTTGGATGTGTGCCGTATCACTAAAGCCGCACACATTGAGCACTTATAGGAAAAACTAGGTTAGTTTTCCTTCAATGTCATGGATGATTTGTTATATTTAGTATAACATAAACTCCTGTAATATACCATTAAAACTCGGACATTCTTTTACGGACACCCTATATTTACACTGATTGGGCTCACAGTGCAAAAATATCTCGATATAATAAACATTAGATCATGGAATGAACTTCTGATAGTCCTTTCGCCCGAATGGATTAGCTTCGGGAAAGATCGTCTATTTAATGAGGATATATTCTAGTGTTGTTATTTCTCTCATATTCTGATGGTGCTGTGGTGTTATTTCGCTCATGTAAGTTTCATGACTTTGGGTCGGTCTATAAAGATTAGATCAACAATTGGTATTGCTCCGCTGGATCTTCGTTATATTTACTGATGTTTTAGTTGGATGAATATTGGAGAGTGTTTTCTAATATCATGTCCATATGGAAAGTTATTTGTGTTTAAGATTTGTTTCTTTTTAAAACCGTTTAATTTAGTTATTAATATAAATATACACCACTAAAATTTAACAAGTGCAATTAAAATGTTAAATAATTTGAAAAATAAAATATAGTTTTTTCTGGTGTTTTTTAGTATGTGGTCATTCCACAGAAAACGTACAATTTGAGGAGAAAAAATCGAAAAAAAAATATTAATGAAAGTTTTCGAAACTTTGGATTTGAGTTGCACTTACATACTACATTAGAAATATAGCATCGGTCCAGATCACATAATTAATAATAATTATTCTGATAGTAAGTCTTAATTTTAATATTTCATTAAGAAAAGATTTAAGCAACAAAACTTGTTTTAAAAAATATCTTATTGACGTGTTACACTTTAATAAAAATTCAGTTTTACTTTATTTTATTAGTTTACGTAAAAATATCGTGTTACTATAATGCATTTCACTTATATTTAATCAATTTATTCTTATAAATTAAAACGTCATGTCCGTGGATACATAAATCATATCCATGGGCCCAAAACCATTTATATGATGGTTCACGAACAGGATGAAATAGTACATAAGGGCTCACAGACAGAAAAGTTAGGCTTAAGAGAACGTAGCATGCAAATTTAGCTTATTTAACTTATTGCTTTCTACAAATAAAAATGCATAAATCATGAAGTCTAACTTCTGATAGTCCTATCACAATAAATGGATAGCTTCGGGAAAGATCGTCTATATAATGAGGATATATTCTAGTGTTGTTATTTCTCTCATATTCTGATGGTGCTGTGGTGTTATTTCGCTCATGTAAGTTTCATGACTTTGGGTCGGTCTATAAAGATTAGATCAACAATTGGTATTGCTCCGCTGGATCTTCGTTATATTTACTGATGTTTTAGTTGGATGAATATTGGAGAGTGTTTTCTAATATCATGTCCATATGGAAAGTTATTTGTGTTTAAGATTTGTTTCTTTTTAAAACCGTTTAATTTAGTTATTAATATAAATATACACCACTAAAATTTAACAAGTGCAATTAAAATGTTAAATAATTTGAAAAATAAAATATAGTTTTTTCTGGTGTTTTTTAGTATGTGGTCATTCCACAGAAAACGTACAATTTGAGGAGAAAAAATCGAAAAAAAAATATTAATGAAAGTTTTCGAAACTTTGGATTTGAGTTGCACTTACATACTACATTAGAAATATAGCATCGGTCCAGATCACATAATTAATAATAATTATTCTGATAGTAAGTCTTAATTTTAATATTTCATTAAGAAAAGATTTAAGCAACAAAACTTGTTTTAAAAAATATCTTATTGACGTGTTACACTTTAATAAAAATTCAGTTTTACTTTATTTTATTAGTTTACGTAAAAATATCGTGTTACTATAATGCATTTCACTTATATTTAATCAATTTATTCTTATAAATTAAAACGTCATGTCCGTGGATACATAAATCATATCCATGGGCCCAAAACCATTTATATGATGGTTCACGAACAGGATGAAATAGTACATAAGGGCTCACAGACAGAAAAGTTAGGCTTAAGAGAACGTAGCATGCAAATTTAGCTTATTTAACTTATTGCTTTCTACAAATAAAAATGCATAAATCATGAAGTCTAACTTCTGATAGTCCTATCACAATAAATGGATAGCTTCGGGAAAGATCGTCTATATAATGAGGATATATTCTAGTGTTGTTATTTCTCTCATATTCTGATGGTGCTGTGGTGTTATTTCGCTCATGTAAGTTTCATGACTTTGGGTCGGTCTATAAAGATTAATTAAACAATTGGTATTGCTGCGCTGGATCTTCGTTATAAATAAAGGAACTTATAAAAAATTATAAGTTCAAATCATTGGTTTACCTTCTTATATCTTAACCACAGAAATTACGTTTTGATCTACCAGAAGCCTTTTTTTTAAACTTTTAACTTTAAATTACTTTTTTAACTACGGCGGTATTCAGACTATCGAATTGATACAACGCTTTGCGTGTGGGTGAATACTCTGAAAATGATCCATTCTTGTCCCTAGCAGTTTTAAAAGTACACTCTTAAAACAAACGAGCGGTTTTAACTCAGTCTGAGTTAATTTCCACTCCTTTCCGTGCCGAAAATGCACTTCTCCTATAGGAGTGAATTGCACTCTTTTTCGGAGTGGGTAAAACAAATAAAAGAAAACAATCTGCATCCTACACTCTTAAAACGAGCGGTTATAACTCAGTCTGAGTTCATTTCCACTCCTTTCCGGTGCCGAAAATGCACTTCTCCTATAGGAGTGAATTTCACTCTTTTGTTTTAAGAGTGTAATATAGGCTTTTAAAAACAAAGTAACTTAGGGAAAAATTAGAATACAGCTCATAGAGAAGGAATAATACAATAGTTTCTTTTTTTTATTCTAGTTGTTTTTAGTGTACAGAGCTTGACATACCATGTCCGTGGTGTGCCCCAACCCTTTAATTTCGTGACTTTGGAAGTTTGTATCTAACTTATAATCTATGAATTCACTTTTTAAATTTTTATAAATTAGTATTTATTTTACTGACTATTCAATGCTTGTCCCTAAAGACTGCAGTCACGTCCATGGACATGAACAAAAACTTTTATGGAATTCAATAGGTGACAGTACAAAAGTATATTATAGTTTGTAAGTGTAACTCAAATTCTAAGTTTCGAAAACTTTCATCAATATTTTTTTCGAGATTTTTCGCGTCAAATGGTAGATTATAGTAGATTTAGAGTATTCACACGTGTATGATTGAATGCTAATAAGACTGAAACAGAGTACTGTTGTCATTTCTAGATTTTATACATTTTAAATAATACATTGTCCTCGGACATGACGAAAATCTGCGGGACATTTTATTTTCACAAAATTTATGTATTTATATTCTCTATAATGATTATTTTTTGTTTTGTACCTTCAAGTAATGCCGATTTAATTAATAAACAATATTCATTACACAAAAACGAGATTTATTTGGATTGACTAACCAAAGCAGTCCACGGACATGATTTTTCATAGTCTGTGGACATAAATTTTTATGCAAAATATTTGATTTTTTTCATTTATTCAACGTTAGTAGGTAGATAAAAGCATTAATTTTCTTAAATTAATTCAATTGGAAGCATAAGCTTTCCTCATGTAAAAGATACCTTGTGGGTACATGGTTTTGTACGTTTTGTGAGGGGAATGACCCATACGTTACTTAAGAGACACCGAGTGAATTGAAATTGTTATACTTGCTACAATTTTGTAAGTGATGAAGTTATCGAATTCAATAAAATGCAACAAATATTTAGTTTTTATTAACTATTACACGTAATATAATTTTTTTATTCTTTCAGAAAACGTAACAAAAGTTTTATAATATTTTTATTGAGTAAAAAAAAAATTGCTTTTCAGAACTTTTATAAGGTGTTTGATGTAGTAAAACAAATATTTTTTAAATATATTTCTATGATAAAACTGCACCCACGGCTATTTCAAAGAAAAAGATTTTACAGTGAAATATGTTGTTCTTTGGTTTTTTTTATATAGTATGAAAAGTTAGCGAAGTAGTTTATAAATAATAAATATCCCGTGTGTTTCAATGTTTATTAAGTTTTCAATGTAAAATAGGTTTGCTTTTTTTAAAAAAATAATATAAAAGAAATATTTCATAATATATATTTTCCGTCGACTTTACCCGAAAATATTAAGAAGTAATAAAAGATAAGTTCATTATATAAATGTTAACAAAAAGTAATTAAATATTTGTTACAATAATATTTTATGCACGAAAGTTCTGCTATCAGTTTTAAGAAGTTTTGTTTTGGTAATTTTGAAAAAAAAAAGTGTATTTAAACGAAAAATAATAATTTAAAATATAGCTTAAAATGTCCAATTATTTTTAATTATTTAAATTTTTGTCCTTAAAGTATTTTTGTTTCACAGATTAATTTGTATTAAATCAAGTACTATTCTGTTTTTAAATTAATCACAGTAATATTTTTTATCTTTACAATTATTGTGTCGATGCAGAAAAACATAAATATTTTAAGATTTTTAAACCATTTATAAATTTAATAAACAAAATTCAACTAAACTTCTCATTAACTGCATTTTTAATCAACATTTCCAATAAGAATAAATTAATCCTACCCCTAAAAAAGCCCTTTTGAACTTAGCTACTAAAATTATGTACAAAAAGAAATGACTATAAAAATGAATACTCAGAACTTTTAAACTTCAACGTTCATTTTAAACCTTTTTATCATAATTTGATTTTACATTTAAAACCAAACTTTTCAAGAAAGCACAATGAAATATTTAAAAGGCTTCATAAATTACTAAAAGCCTTAGGATACAAGGCAAACCAATTGCATTTATATTATATCGTAAATAAAAGCTTACCAGTTATTTTTAATGACTCAAATACTTGTAATTTGAAAAACGAAAAACAAACTCATGCGTCAAATCATCGTTATTATTTCGTTTGTTAGGAACAAGTCTTCTTTCTGTCTCAAGGGGACATGGAAACCAAATTATTTTAATCATTTACTTCTTTATTTTTGATATGATAAATGCTGCTTGCAAATCCGACTAAGTTTAGATTATTCTGATTAAAAATATTTCGAAAATTTAATATAATTACGTTTGGGACCGTGGGAATGCTACTTTACGGGAAAAAAAACTATTCTGTGAGTAAATGAGAAATGTTTCTAAGTATATTTCCTTTAAAGATTAATTTTACTTTCCTTTTATGAAGAGAAAATTGAAAAGCAAATATACTGGATGATTTTTATAATTAAGGATGCACTGGGAATGTACCCGTTTCTATTTTCGAATGAGTTTTAATTCTAGATTGAATAGGAAGTAATGAAAAACTCTTTATATTAAAATATAATTAAATCCACAAGTTAATATATTACTAGTAGAAATTTTATTAATTTTAATTGTACATTGCTTAAAACAATTTGAGATTGTTTTAACAAAATTATGGTTTCTACTAGCTGCAAATGCTGTGTGGTGAAATATTTCACCATACTTTGATAATTTTGTTGAACCTTTTTTCAGGTTTTTGGAAACAAAAAACTGAGAAAAGGTTTAACCGAATATCGAATGGGTGAAACACTTCAACACACAGCCATTGAAACTACATATTATTTTCAAAACTTTTCAATCCCTATATTAAAATTGTCTTTTATTTTTCTTATGTTCCGAAGCATTAATATTAAAAGCATACATGTTGGGTATGTAAACGTTCTTTAACATTTTTTTAACAGAAGAACTGTTTAAACCATAATTAATTTTTCATATATTTTAATTAACATTACACATAGTCTACTTCAAAATAAAATATTTATTCAAGAAATAACTTGGCGAAAAAATTTAAAAATCCTATTTTTCGCAGCAAGTTATGAGTTGTATCATAAAAATAACATTAATTTTTAATTATTAAATAAATTGCTTGGCTCTTAAAAGTTTAATTATAAAGCACGGTATAAAAAAAGCTATTTAATGTTTGTTTAAGAAACGCTTTCGTACTTTATTAAAGTTTATTATTAAAGAATTGTAGGATATAAATTTATTCATAGTTTATATTTTAATTTTTATTAAAATAAATATACAATGAACAAATGTGTGTGCGTGTTTTTGTATGTGTGTCAATTGGGACCGCACACATCCATGAAATCGAAAATTCGAATAATTGAATTCTTAATGGATTGGACACACGGGGCCAATAATCAAAACGAATTTCGACAGATATATTAGCCGGTAATCTGGTAACTGACGGCGACAGACAATGATAAAACTTCAACTTGAGACGGTGACAAACCAGGTCGAAAATATTTTTTTAAAAGTTAGTCCTTTATGATTGACAAATTTTTTGTACGCTTGTATAAATAAACTACACAGAAAAGTAAAAAAAAAACTGAAGTACATAAAAAAAAATTTATAACGTGTTTACAAATTTGGTCGAAAATGCCATTTTTCAAAACCTCATTTTATAAAAAAAAAACTTAAAATATTTCAATTTCCATTTAACTTGGTACATATCTAACCCTGTTAAAAATGTGATCGAAAATCTAAAGTATATTTTGAAATTGCAAAAAAAAGTATCTTTAAAGTTGAAACAAATCACTCAGAATTTTCGAAAAAACAATATTTTGTGTCATCATTAAAAAACATACGTAATTAGTATGCCTATCATTGGAACAATTAGATAGGTAAAACAATTTAATATGTATGTTAGTTTTACAAATATGATCAACTTTTTGAGAAATCATGTTTCGTGACAAAATGATTTAAGGAAAATGTATAATTTAAAAAAAATATATTTTAAAACTATTTTTTAAGGAAATATCTTTTTACCTATACATATAAGTGGAAGAACCTTCCATTTAGTGAGTCACACCACTGTAAAGTCTTTAATTAAGTTTCACAGCAATTTGCGGGTTTAAAAAAACAAAACAAAAAAGCGAGTATTTCAACGTAGGCGGATACCTTAAAAACATATGATATTGTGATGTATCATCAGTTAAAGTTTTTTTTGCAAAAAAAAATTAAAAAACAAAATGTATATTTTTGAAAGATTTAACAGTGACCAAATTACTTAATTAAATTTAATTGGGCTTTCGCACAATGCAATTAAAACTTATCATCTTTTGATACTCCGTCTTCCATTAAATTTGATTAAAAGGAAAATCCTAACATCTCACGCAACCTCTTCACTCCAGGAATTCACAGGTGAACCTTTGTAGAATTTGCTTCAAAACTTCATTTTGCAGTTTTTTTTAATGTTGAATAAATACTGAATTTTATTAAAATAGCATACAAGTAATAGTTAATTATATAATTCAATAACTCTTTCGATTATATTTTTATTAATTAAACCTTTGAGTTCATCAGATCTTTATAATTAAACTTTCCTACAGGCAGAGTGGCTTAAGTGGTAGTGCCCATACCTTAAGTCGTTCGATAAAATGAGGACCAAGCATGGTTGGGAACTAAACATCGGGCGTTCCACGTGAAGTTGACCACTTAACTGGGACATATTCCTAACATCCCAGAGCCATCTTGGTCGCGTAAGCTTAAATGGGCCGAAAGGCCTTGGACCACTTATGGGCTGTTTCACAGAGGAGTTTAGTTTAGAGGTATTTATATACATTTTGTCTAGTCAGAATTTCCTAAGGACAATGTTGCCCGTTAGTTTAAATATACAGTTTATGGAGGGGGGAAAATACAAGTGAGCAAAGTCCATAAAAAGCTTTTCTGTCCTTAAAGAGGTTTAAAGTTAAGGCTTTATAACAGAATATTATTGGATAATGTATAATATTCTATAATATTAACTGACTTAGCGGTGACTTAAGGACATATTTAAAGTTTCATAGAATCAATTAATTAAGCGTTAAAAATAAGTATCTTATATATGTCAGTATGCCCAATACAAGATTATATATATATATATATATATATATATATATATATATATATATATATAATATATATAAATATATATATATATATATATTATATATATATATATTATATATATATATATAATATATATATATATATTATATATATATATATATATATATAATATATATATATATATATATATATATATATATATATATATATATATATATTCTTCTTTACATTTTCAAACAATATGTTGCATTCTGCAAAACACTTCAGACATACTTTTAGATATAAACATTTGCGCATCAGACAATTAAACAATGTCTAGAAAAGAATTCCCTAAAACAAGTCAGGGAACATTTCGACACGTCTGACCAACCAAAGCATTATCAAAGCAAAAAAAAAAACTTACCCGACACGAGAAAAATCACCCATTCATTCCATTATCTCCCCCAACGAAACACAGTCAACAAGAAACGAGGAAACAAACACATTCTTATTTTTTTTCTCTACGAAACGATTTGAAGCGTCCGAAGAGTTCGGATCCTCATCCGAATCTGGCGCAAACAACGAAACTGTGCCTTAGGAGGGTGCGCGCAGACGATTTGGCGCTCACCCTTCTCGGTTCCGGCCGACCCCCCTTCCTATCGAACGTGAAAGCGCGGGACATCGATGAAAAGGCCCTTTGTTGCAGCTCTTGCGTAAAAGGCTAGTTATGAAATGATACAGGCAGAAAACTTTAAAAATGTATCATTGTCTGGGATTGATATTACAGAGTTTTTTTAGCACATTTTTTTTAAGTGAAGTAATATATATTTCTTATAAGATTTTACATTCATTGAGGTTGCATTCATTAAATGGTCCAATTAGTTTATAAATTGAGATTAATTTTCAAAAGAAATAGTGGAAAGCAACGGCTTGCTTATAATTGCTTATAAATAAAACAAAATTACATAAAAATAATTTTATCAAATGATTTTTTTTATTGTTTCAAATTGAAAATTAAAAGAAATATTGGATTGGGAAGACAGTTAATAATAGCCCTGCATTTTGATACGGTGGCTCATCATCGCAATAATGTGTTCACTTTTCTCGAAGAACTATTCAGAAAATTAGCGATTCGAACAGTCGGAGTTTGGGTAATCGGAGTTCAACTGTAGATAGCTTGGATTTAAAAATGTTTTTACCAGGAATTGGCCCTTTTAAGTTTGTTCAAAAAGTAAAAAATAAGAATATTAAAAAACCAAATTTTGTTTCACTAGACATTATATGAACTGAGAGCGATATTAAAAGTACCTATACCTGGTCTTATAAATTTGTAAGGAAATGATTCAATAAATTTCAAATCTAGGCACAATAGTAATTCCTTATCCTGCTGACAGATACATACATACTCGTCACCCTGACTGACTGTCAGATTTTTCAACAACTCACAACATTATCATAAATTTATAATTTTACTATTTTTTAAACTTTAAAGTGTTTAAGTGTTATTTATAGACGTCTGCTACACAAACAAAATTTCAAAATATAGGAAATTAAATTACTGTTACAAAATTTAGATTTGAATCTCATGCAGTAAAAACAAGTTTACAGTACAACCAATTTGCATATCCATTAGAGGGTTCCTTCAAGGGAAGCGATAAAAAGAAGTATATACTGCAATTGGTCAATTGAAGACACCTAGTTACTTAAGGTACTGTTAAGGTAGTAAAAAAAAAATTCGGAATTGAAAAATAATTAGTTTCACTGGATTTGAGCACATGATAAATCAAATAAAAGTGTAAAACAATGTTTAAAGTAGTATACTTATTTTTTTTTTTTTTTAAATCAATTTTTGAGATTTACATTAACTAACTATGATTTTTTTAATTATCGTTTCTTTTTTTTCACAGGATTACGTCGCCAAATTTTGGTGTAACTTTTGTGCCGATACTCTATAAAACTGTTCGGAACCAGTTTCTGTTACATAGCAGACAAGCTATTTTTTATACACAAAATATTTTTGTGGCAAAATGTGCTGCATCAAGCTTTATGGTGTATGATCCTCGTTATTATTGACGCTGCAACCCTTCACTCATAAAACAAACGAGCGGTTTTAACTCAGTCTGAGTTAATTTCCACTCCTTTCCGGTGCCGAAAATGCACTTGCCCTATAGGAGTGGATTTCACTCTTTTGGCGGAGTGGGTAAAAGAAATAAAAGAAAACAATCTACGTCCTACACTCGTAAAACGAGCGGTTTTAACTCAGCCTGAGTTAATTTCCACTCTTTTCCGGTGCCGAAAATGCACTTCCCCCATAGGAGTGGATTTCACTCTTTTGTTTTAAGAGTGTTGGTGGAACAAATCCTTCAATAAATTTAACCAAGTTTTCCTATTCTTTGATTTTAGTCTACAAGGAGGTATAACCTTAATCCTTTTAATTGAGTATCGTTACACAAAATATTAAGCAGTTTCTTTATATGAACTTTTACGGCATTCTGTAATTATTATCTAAATTATTACCTATCTTCTGAAATGTGAACAAACATGACGACCGCGTCATACAGCAAATGAAATCGCAACAATTCCAACAATTTCTGAATGTGAATTCTCTATACTCTAAACTTTTCAGGAATTTCATTCGGGAATATTTGTCACGGAGCAAATTAAACTAGACCCGGGAATAGGAAGTGAAATGTGGTCAATTACAGGAACTAGGGTGACGTTAACTAGATTATTGATGTTTAGGATATTCACGTCTCATTGAGCATCATTATAAATAATGAATTATGGGAATTGGGATTTAGAATTAAATTATGAACATTGTCCAAATGCAATGTATGTAAGTTTTTTCTTAGGTTAAATTGGGTATTTTTATAATCGGTATTGTTTCTGTAATATTACATGGTTAAATACAATTTTGTCGACGACCTTTCCGTCATTTTTTCTTTCACTTTGAAATTATTTTTTTTTTATTTAAACAGATATTCTTCTTTTGCCAAGATCATATCCACGTATAGAATTACAATAGTATAGATAGATCATCATAAATTATCCCTGAAATATTCTACAATTTAATGAAAACCCCGAAAAGCAAGTTAGGAGGACTGAATTACGAGTACAAATCCTAGAGGTCTATAAAAGGAGTTAGGCTGATGTAATTAGATGTTTAGGATAATCATAACTCGATGTTTATTACACCAATTTATGGAGTGTTGGCAAGTTACACCCATTTATGGAGTAACATTACATCTCAAAATAGGAGGAAACCCTTTTATTAGTGCAACACTCATTAAATTTGGTGTAAAGTCACTACATACAAATGGAGGCCTTGGAATACCATCAGTTTTACGAAGTAACACTTTTTAAAGTGCAATTAAGCAAAAG
This sequence comes from Oedothorax gibbosus, assembly GCA_019343175.1. Classification (NCBI taxonomy): domain Eukaryota; kingdom Metazoa; phylum Arthropoda; class Arachnida; order Araneae; family Linyphiidae; genus Oedothorax; species Oedothorax gibbosus. The sequence continues at coordinate 9,913,978 of CM033272.1, forward strand.
CTAAAAAAAAATTACGAGGTCGGAATTAGTTAAGTGTAATGTAAGTATTATTTTTTGCGACTTTAAATTTCTACTTAACATTCTATTACCTTTTTTTCAACACAAATAATAAAATTTGTTTTGGTGATTGTTATTTTCATCATTGAACATTTAATCTTATTATCAAGTTTTACCTTATCATTTTACCTTATTTACCTAACTCATTTTTTTTCCTAATTTAAAATCAATCTTGTCAAGGCAATATACCCGAGTTTTATTAAAACCTATTTTTCTATATTCTTATTTTTTTTTTTTTTTAAATGGGGAATACATATTTTTTTTTCTTTGAGAGAAATTTCAGTCACTAATTGGATCATTGATGTTTAGTAATTTTGAAATATCTTTGTTAGAATAAT